>JAPMUY010002148.1:0-20436 GCA_026901105.3 Galaxias olidus | reverse complement strand
TCAGATATTTACACGAGTTACGTAAAATAAAGCAGTTTGATTTATCGGAAGTAAATATACTCTGACAGCATATCTAATCATGGTTTCCATCCTGTTGGCAATGTTATTTACAAGTTATCCACCAGGAGTCTATTTTAAAAGGAAACGAAAAGACCCGATGAATTTAAAATTATCAGGAACTGCATTCATTTTAAAATTTCTTCAGCTTCGGAACACTTTTGAAGATGTAATTTGGTCCTATTTTGAACAGGTAATGAAACTCAATTGGTCTGTAAATCATTTGTGATCTCATTTATTTGGTCATTGAGGTTCTCATTAGTTAAATTCTATCATTTGTTTTTATTCTTGTCCAGGTGCTTCACAGCGTATTTTTCTTGGGTTTTATAGAAGGTCTCCACCCAACGGATTTTTTTAAAAATCCCCAACGGATGGCTGACTTGTGCAACAGGTTCCCTCAAGCGTTTGAACGCTACAAACATATTCCAGACAAATCTCCATTTTCCATTCTACTTCAATTGGTATGGTTAGGCTAAATATAATATATTGAATGCATAAGAACATTTGAAATCATATTCACTGAAAGTTTTTACAGTCACTAAAAAAGTCAGTACTCCATGTCTAGTAATTTGTAATTTTGACACCCACATTAGACCTCACATCAGATATTTCAGTAAATATATTTTGGTTTTAAAGATAAAATTTAAGCATTGTAATTTCTCTTTAACTGTTCCTTTATGTTATCTAAAACTTTAGAACCTTTTTCAAAAACCACATTGACTTTTAAGAATCAACTGTCGATAAACTGTAAAATGGCAACCAATAATTTCTTGTCTTTATTTATCAGCCTCTCAGTGGTTGGAATTACGTGGCTCACAATATAGAACACTTTTGACTGTAACATTTATGAAGTTTGATATGTATAAATGCAAGCAACATACAACCATAAACACATTGTCAATATCCATCTTTAGCTCATGAATTTAACATATACACGAACCTTTCATGAATGTTGGATCAGATAATCTTACTTTTTTCCCTTGTCTCACTGTTTTAAGGCTGAGGCCCAATTCCAGATGAAGAAGAAGTAAAAGTCTTTCTTCTGAAATTCATCAAAGACTTGCCGATAAAACAAGGTTTAAAAGGGGAAACTAATAAAGTTCATCACTACACTCTGGAGTCCACTGTCTTTGCGGTTTGCTACAATGAAACACCTGGAACACAAAACCTGGTAAGATTCTATGGGGCATCTTTGTCCTGCAGAGGAAAAGATGTAACAGAAATATTGATCAACTTTTCCTGTTTGCGTGTATGGCATAACTATGTGAGCTATGCAGTGCTTTCACACAAACATGATACACCTCATGGAATCATATTTCCAAACACAGTAAAATGCAGGGCTTTCTATAGGAATTGGACAACAAATACATATGAGGACAGGAGCCCTTGTGGAAACTGTGGGCTTCTTTTTTTTTTGGTCTAAATGACCCCGAAAGGAACAAGACAGACTATCCCTATGGTAACTGTGCTGAGACTGAATGCCTTAGTAAACTTCTTTTGTTTGATAATGTGGTCGAAGAAAACACGGTTCCAATGAGCTACACAGAGGCTAACAACACACAACTTAAAAAAAAGTCATCAAAAGAGTTGGAAGAGTTAAATAAAAAAGTTGGAACAGTCATGGGCAAGAGGACAGTGCTGATGTGAGAGCTAAGGTGCAACTGATACCAAAAAGGCAAGTGCCCATCGTAAATCCTTATCCATGTATAGGATTACAGTTTGTGTAAAACTCGACAAACACACTTAATACAGTTGATGAGTGAAACAGACTGCACAGGTCTTCCAGTTGTCTTCACTGACATACATTTAAATACATACATACAGTATAGGAAAGGTAAAAGGTGCAAACCATTTTGAGTAGTCGAGAACACTTACTGTTTGAAGTCCTAGTTAAACAGATATGTTTGTACAGCAATCTTTTTATTGAGCATGTTTGTAAAACTGGAAGATTCAGGAGATATTTTGTACAAACTGGAGTTCAAATTTTTTATTCCACGACAATTAAATTTGTGATGATACACTTGTTTTTGTAAATGTTTTATTTCCATATGTATAGATCCTCCGTTTGTTTTATTTCTACTTTTTTATTATTGCGTTATATCTAGTTTGTTTTAATATGTTTTGATGTCCAAATGTTGATTTTACAATTTCTGCTGGGAATAATAAAGTCAATTCAATTCAATGTCTTACTGCTGAATGCATGTGATGTAACCTAGTAGCTTACCTTTCCAGGTTTGGTTTGAATTCTGTCTAAACAGTGAACTTGTTTTGTGAAACTAAAGGGGGGAATGCTATATTGTTAACTACATTGTAACTAATCCAGTAAACTAATCTAGGCTGGATTGTATCAGAGAATAATAGTGGACAATGTACATGCATACTTCTTATCGCCATCAGTTTTTTTACAATCCCTTCAAGAGCAATTGCAGATCCTTGAGGCCATTTGTTTTTTTACTATTGACACATTAAAATGGTTACCACTAGCAGCACTGGCTGACGAATGTTAAAAATGTTGCATTGTGCACTCATTTTTTTCAAGAAACCTAGCAAGTTCAGAGTCAATGGGTAAAATAACAGATTTATCATGAAATGTCATAGAACTATAGTTTAAATC
Organism: Galaxias olidus; assembly: GCA_026901105.3. NCBI lineage: Eukaryota > Metazoa > Chordata > Actinopteri > Galaxiiformes > Galaxiidae > Galaxias > Galaxias olidus. The sequence continues at coordinate 17,765 of JAPMUY010002148.1, read as the reverse complement.
CCCCACACATAAGATAGATAGTTAAACTGTTCAGATATTTGTACAATCCTATAATACTTAAGTATGAAATACTTGGTACATGTTTCAAAAGGTTAAGTAGAGAGAAACAGTTGAAACATCATTGCATGTTTACACTGTATGAAATGTAATCACAAACGTGGGTCAAAACAAATAAGTAGAGCTACGAGGTGTCAAACAAAAACATCATCTTCAACTAGGCCTAGCTGTCTTGAAATACAACATCTTGAATACATATTTCCATTAATGTGTCTTGTGGCATTGGGACATGGGTACATTGGACCATTATACTCATTAGGAGTAATGCGAGAGTTTTAATTTTGAACAGTTGTATTAGCTGAACATTAAATTAAATTTAAAGTAAATGAAGACAGTCCTGTATATGTAATGTGTGTCTTGCACTTTGAAATGGCAATACTAAGACGTTGTGTTATGTTGGACAATATTAAACTGATGATCTCTGTTCAATTAACACATTATCGAAGGTTTATGTTTATAGTATCTAAGCAATTTAAATAAAAAGTGCATTTTGATGATCTGTACCAAGTTATGTGTCTAGATTTATGAAAAATGACAAGGTTCTGATGAGTTATGGAAAGGACCTAACCTGAAAGTCACAGTTAATTAGTTAGGAGTCATATTCACTTGACAAAAATAAGTGGTCCATACTCCTTCATGGTGCACGGTTATTATTTTAGAGCATTACTGTACACAGGTGCCATAAGTCATGAAAGTTATATAAAAGTTGCTAGAGAATATACTTTAGATGATTAGATGATGTTTCAAGTATTTTTGTGTATCTTTATCTGATATCTTATTCACCCTGAATAGGGTTGATAAAGAGAGAAAGCTTACTGCTCTAAGCCTGCTCTAACCTTGTTGTATGTGTTCATATTTGTTGACCAGGAGCGAAGGCTGCATATGTACGTCGTTTACTGCCAGAACAAACCCAAATCCGAGCACATAGTCTCAGAGTACATCGACACCTACTTTGAGGTAAGAACACGCTCCTGTTAAACCTATAGACAGGGTTGTTTTTTTTTGACAGACAATTTATTTAAAAACCAAATTTAATATATTGCCCTCTCGGAGCTGAAGCAGCGACTGGGTCACCGGCTCCAGATCACGGACTTGCTTATCAAACCGGTCCAGAGGATCATGAAGTATCAGCTGCTGCTCAAGGTCGGTCCTGCAGCACCCTGTACAGCAGCACTTTGGACAAGAATCTTCTTTTGGTTGATTCAAAATATAACGTGCTTTATGTATACGTTTGTACAAGCCTATCTGTCCACTGTAGGATTTCCTTAAGTATTCCAAAAAGGCAGGACTTGAGTGCTCAGATTTAGAGGTAAGATTTGAGAACCATTTATTCACTCAACCTGTCTCAAATCACTGATGTAAATCATCGATTCATAACCTGTCTCAAATCACTGATGTAAATCATCGATTCATAACCTGTCTCAAATCACTGATGTAAATCATCGATTCATAATCACTGTCGTCCCGTGTCTGTGTCTTTACAGAGAGCCGTGGAGGTCATGTGCATAATACCAAAACGATGCAACGACATGATGAATGTCGGCCGCCTCCAAGGATTTGAAGTGAGCATCCCGTCGACATCTCATCCCAACGGTGACAAGGTCCCATCGGTTGCATGGACTTCCTGACCTCCGCTCTCTCTCTCTCTCTCTCTCTCTCTCTCTCTCTCTCTCTCTCTCTCTCTCTCTCTCTCTCTCTCTCTCTCTCTCTCTCTGTGTTCCAGGGTAAGATTGTGGCCCAGGGTCGCCTGCTCCTACAGGACTCCTTTCTGCTGTCAGACCCGGAGGGGGGTGTGCTGGGCCGGACTAAAGAGAGGAGAGTCTTCCTGTTCGAGCAGATGGTCATCCTCAGCGAGCCGCTGGACAAGAAGAAAGGCTTCTCCGTGCCGGGCTTCCTTTACAAGAACAGCATCAAAGTGAGAGACGGAGCCCGCCTACGCTGCAGAACTCATTAGAGAACAAAACAAAAAAAGTAGCTGTGAAAATGTCGTTTCTCATCAAATCTTTTTTTCATTGTGAACAGTTCAGATCGTTATCAGTACACGTGGTAATATCTCTCCCTGGCCTCTTTTAGGTGAGCTGTCTTGGCCTGGAAGACAGCGTGGAGGGGGACCCCAGTAAGTTTACCCTGACCTGTCGCTCATCCAACGGCAGCGTGGAGGCCTACGTGCTGCAGTGCTCCCACCCAGGGCTCCGCCAGGTGTGGATCCTGCAGATCAACCAGATACTGGAGAGCCAGCGCAACCTTCTCAACGGCAAGATGCACTCTGACACACGTCCACGTACGTTTCCCATCTTGTCGGGGATTTCAGTAGGCTGAAAATTTGACTCGGCGCCCGTCTCTCTTCCCATTCCAGCTCTGACCTCCCCCATAGAGTACCAGAGGAACCACGTAGGGGCGAGCAGCGGACCTTGTGCGCCCAGCGTGGGAGCTCCGGCTGGGGGCGGCAGCGGGTCCAGCGTGGCCCCTGGTAGTGGTGGTCCTCAGGTTTGCTCCAGCCCTACGATCTCCCAGGGGGGCTCTCGACGACCCTCCAGGATCCCCCAGCCCTCCCGCCTGCCCCAGCCCCTCCGCACCCACCCCGGCGGCCCTGACCCCGACGGCCCCAACAAGATGTTAGGTAAGGCGGTCGACGCAAAATGTCTATGCCATGGTTTTAAAATGTTGACTTTTGAAGCTAAGAGGAGAATGTCATGTGGGAGCTGTTTTACTGGGCTGTCTGTCCTTCCACTGAGTTTTGCTCACTTGTGATCCAGGTCCGTCCCCCCGTCCTGTCCCCCCTCCCTCTCTCCCTGCCGGGGGAAGCCCCCAGGGCAAGCGTCCAGGCCAAGCTTCAGACGACCAGCCCCAGACCCAGACCCCCAACCCCGCCTTTGCTCTTGCCTCTGTCCCCTGTGGCACCGTGGGCCCCACACCCACCACCCCTAAACCCCGACCCGGCACCATCTCCCCCATGGCATCCCCCCTGGCCACCCCTGCTTTCGGCAAGGAAGCCCTCCCTCCTCCCTCTCCCAGTCCCGGCCCAAAGTCCGGATCTGGGTTTTGGAGCTCCATGCCTGGCTCTCCGGCCAGCCGGCCCAGCTCCTTCACTTTCCCAGGGGAGGCGGGCGAGAGTCCTGTCCGGCAAAACCAGAACCAGACTGGATCTGGGACTCAAACCCACAGACACTCCACGCACAGCAAGGAGGCTTCAGTGCGGCCTACAGTGGCGGAGGAAGGCCTGTCTCTGTGTGCCTGTCTCCTGTCCTGCTCCAGCCAGCTCTACTACTAAACTAATCCCCCTTCTACTACGCTTCTCTTTGACCAAGCTTTCACTGACCCTCCACCTCTAACTACAACTCGGGCCATAGAAAGCCCGGCTCTTTAACCAGACTTTCTTCCACTTCCTTTTTTTCTGTGTAGCACTTAAAATCTTTTTAGTGTTCCGCAGTTCTTCTCAGCTCTAACCATGCTTGTACTAACTCCTGGCTTTCCCGAGCTTGTCGTCACCCACTGGTCTCTTCATGGGTGGGCTGCATTTACTAAGATATTTGTCTGCGACTAACCTCCTCCGACAAACGTACACGGGCCTCACATACTTCTCCAACTGTCCTCCCCGCTCGTCTTTGCCGGCAGCAGGGAAAAAACGCAAAGGCGAATAAAATGGGAGTGTTCATCTTCCTCCTGCTTTTCTGATTCCCTCGTTCGAGTCTGTCTTTGTCACCTTGACTCTTCACTCTCTAACTTACTCTTGGGACAGTTTACCCAAATGATGGATAGCTAACATACACATGGATCGTTTAAGAAAATATGTGTGTCTGTTTTCAAAAGCACTTTTTTCTGTTTCTTTCTCTCCGTTAAAAGATAAATTAGTGTTTGTGTGTGTGTATAAGCTTTTCGAAATGGCAGCTTCTGCATATATGTGAGGCATGGCACCTTCAACGTTCCCCCACCCAAACTCTCAACTCGTATTAAGTGTCGATCTATTGATTCCCCCTGGCCTGGCCTCCCCCTCCTCTCTCAGAGTGAAAGCAGCAGCAGCAGTAGCATGTCCACCATGCTGGTGACCCAGGACTACGCGGCGGTGAAGGAGGACGAGATCAGCGTGCTGCAGGGCGAGGTGGTCCAGATCCTGGCCTCCAACCAGCAGAACATGTTCCTGGTGTTCCGGGCGGCCACCGAGCTGGGCCCCGCCGCCGAGGGCTGGATCCCCGGCTACGTGCTCGGCCACACCTCGGCCATCATCCCCGACTGTCCCGAGGGAACCATAAAGTAAGGGACCGAGGGGGCGACACCAGGGGTCAAACATCGCAAGGCCTGTTGTTCATTTGGAAGTATAGACAGTAGAAGAAACTTAAATAGTGGTAACATCTGGCTTTTCTGATGTTACCGACGTTTTAAGGGGCTGAAAATGGCCTGTGTGTTTTGAAATCTCTTTACCGGTTTTTCCATTTGATGAAGATGTGACGGCATCATGAAGGTATAGGTTTTAATATAATTGACTGATGTTACAACCTCCCCTCCGTGATGTTAAGGCTTGGAGAATGGAGGGGAGTGCAACAGCCCGTGTTTGTAATAATGGGATGTTTTAGTGAAGAAAACCCCAGGTGGGGGTGCATTTATTGTATAACAGTGAAGAAACAAAACTACAGGCCCTAACTTATCGTAAAACTGAACTGCCTACAACACGCTACAACTGCAAATAAACTGAATACTACAACAAAAGGGGTGACAACTGCTCACTCCTAACCTAGTGTGTAGGTTATGTGATGTAATGTATACCCACGCGTATCTTACCTAGCTCTTCTCCGTGACAAAAAATGTACAAAACAAAAACACAGTACCGAGTTCTGGCTAAAACGGAGAGAACGATAGGGATCAAAATAAACACTGTATCGTATACAGGACCGACTAAGGGCTAAGCGAAAACCAAACAGAAAACTATATTTAACACAGGGACAATCGAATGAGAAAATGGGGGAAAAAGTAACAAACAGAAGGACCTTAACTAACAAGAGCGAGTACCTAACGAACCAACAAACACAGACTACAGAAAACGAATGACTGAATCTCTAGCTCTGCCGGAGACTACTGGCGGGAAGGTTTTTGAATAAGAAGGACCGTTCCATGATTGGTCCGTCGACCGGTGACAGCTGATGGGTGATTGATGATGAGGGGGAGGGAACCAACGGAAAGCAGGCGGCAGATCTGAATGCAGGGAATAGCGAAGGGACAAAACAGAAGGAAAGACAAGACAGCACACAAACAAAACAAACTATACGGACACCAAATAATGGTGGACGTAACAACTGATCTACTTTATCACGTTCGTGTTCCAGCAGGAAGTCTTCGTCCTGGCACACGACCCTGCGCATCCGCAAGAAGTCGGAAAAGAAGGAAAAGGAGGCAAGGAAAGAGACCAAGCTAGAAAACGGTTACAGGAAGTCCAGAGAAAGCCCAGCCAATAAGGTTTCTGTAAAGGTGAGTTGCTACCCTCTCCATCCTTTCTACAGTTGAAATAGTGGGTACTTTACAGGTACTGTACTTTATGTTTGTTTCCTCTTTATCTAACCATTCCATTGTGCCTTTTTTTGACAGCTTTTAAACCCCAACTACATATATGACGGTAAGTTCTCACATTTTTTAAATGACAATAACACATTTTGCCCAACCATTTTCTACCTTGATGACGCTGTCAGCCTCTCAATGACATCATCTGACCCTTGACCCCTTTCCCCACCTCCAGTTCCCCCAGAGTTCCTGGTGCCTCTAACTGATGTGACCTGTGACGACGGAGAGAGCGTCACTCTCAGGTGTAAGGTGTGTGGGCGACCAAGAGCCACTGTCACCTGGAAGGGACCCAACCAGAGCAGCCTGACCAACAACGGACACTTCAGCATTGCCTATAGGTAGCATATTCACACCCGTGCATGCACACACAAACACACACACACAAACAAACGTGTCTATTCTGTGACACGTATAGAGTGGCATAATGCCCAGGCCCTCATGAGTCAGGTCGTTGACGTAAATGTGTCTCGATTTTCCAGTGAGACCGGTGAGGCGACACTGAGGATAGTGGGCGTGGCCTCTGAGGATGATGGCGTTTACACGTGCATTGCCACTAACGACCTGGGCAGCGTGACCTCATCAGCCAGCCTCAGAGTACTAGGTGAGGCCGAGGTTCTACTATAGTCATTATGGGTTGTCGAGATTTGCAGCTGTTGGATTGTTATTAAACCCGCTGTGCGTCTGTGTGTGTGTATGTTTTTGTGTGTGTGCGATCAGCCGTGTCCAGTGACGGGGTCAGGGTGAGCTGGAAGGACAACTTTGAGGCCCATTACACTGAGGTGGCAGAGCTGGGCAGGTAAACATCTCTCTGGATCATACTCTCTACTATCACCACCATGTTTGAGTGTATGGTCCTCTGTTATACTGTGCACTGCTATGTGGTTCTGGCAGTGATGATGATGGTGGTGGTATTGACGATGAAGCTGGTCAGACATTGACTTCCTGACCGCCCTCTCTCCTCACTACCAGGGGACGGTTCTCCGTGGTCAAGCGCTGCGACCACAAGGGCACCAAGCGCTCGGTGGCGGTCAAGCTGGTCAACAAGAAGCTGATGAGGAGAGACCGGGTGACTCAGGAGCTCCGTCTGCTCCAGAGGCTCCAACACACACACCTAGTCAGGCTGCTGGACATCTACGAGACCGCCAGCAGCTACGCTCTGGTCCTGGAGATGTGAGGACACACACACACACACACACACACACCCAGCAGCCCCGGCATTAAAGACAGAAGTACTGGAAGTCCCTGGTTATGCGTTTGTGTGTGTTTCACCTGGAACAGGTCTGCTAACTGTTCCTGGAGTTCAGGCTAAAAAAGGTTAAGCGGAGTTTAGCTGGGGCTAACTTCCATAAGATTTGTGACTACCTCCAAACCTGACTACTTTTAGCTCCAGATCAAAGACGTACATGTTCTCGGTTGCTTCTAGCTTAATCCCTCCTTTTATCTCATTCTTATTTTATTCCTTGTTTTGTAGGTGCCTTCCGGCTTTCTGTCAAGCACTTTGAATTGCCTTTGTGTGTGAAATGTGCCAGACAAATGCATTTGACTTGATTTGTCTGTGGTTGCCTACAGGGTTGACCAGGGTCGTTTGCTAGACTACATAGTGAGCTGGGGGAACCTGACTGAGGACAAAGTGGCCTGCTACCTACGGGACATCCTGGAAGCTTTACATTACCTGCACAACAGCAGAATAGTGCATCTGGATGTCAAAGTATGTGGCGGTCACAGGGCTCGTTGCTCTGGCACGCAGAACTGTGTTTTGCTAATTCAAATGCATTTGTATGAGGGTGTGCCAGCTTCCATTAGCAAGGCAATATTAGCGCTGTGTCAATAATTGTTAGCTGGAGATGTCATCCATCATGCAGAAGCCTGATTTACATTGCTGGTGTAATTATTCTTTTTACGTTCTGTCAGAAAGAACATTCATTCAACTAATTTTCAAGGGTTCCTTCCCATCCCTCTAACCACTGACTCATGAATGCAAAAAAGAGAGGTGATATTTGTAAACCAATAGATAGGACAGCTTAGTGTGGACTTCCTGGCCTATTGAATTATAATGAAAATACAGTATTAGTTTTCAAGTTGCTGATCCATTCTCCCTTGCTGTCTCCAGCCTGAGAACCTACTAGTGAGCCACACCACCAGTGGCCTGCCTGCCGTCAAGCTAACCGACTTTGGAGACGCAGTCCAGCTCAACAGTACCCACTACGTTCACCCTCTCCTGGGCAGCCCCGAGTTTGCCTCCCCTGAGCTGGTCCTGGGAGAGCCCGTGTCCCTGACTTCAGACCTATGGAGCCTGGGGGTGGTGACGTACGTGCTGCTGAGCGGGGCTTCGCCTTTCCTGGACGAAAGTGCAGAGGAGACGTGCCTGAACATCTGCCGGCTGGACTTCAGCTTCCCCAAGGACTACTTCCAGGGCGTCAGCCAGTTGGCCCGGGACTTTGTGTGCCTGCTGTTGAGGAGCGACCCGGGCAGGAGGCCTCCAGCCGGGCTGTGCCTCCAGGAGCCCTGGATACAGGCTGGGGTGGAGGACGGCCGGGGGAGGGCGGAGGGCTGCCTGGACACCTCTCGCCTGGTGTCTTTCGTTGACAGGCGGAAGCACCAGACGGACGCCCGTCCCATTGGAGGGGTGCGTAGCTTCATTCAAAGCCGCCTTCAGCCCCGGGTGTGACCCCTGGAGAGAGGGATGGACAGAAGCGAACGTGCCCATGTCCAGACCAACTCCCTGGCCTCTTATTGCCTTAGACACTGTGTGGCTAGGTATTCGTAACATGGCAAAAGTCCTCAAAGCCTGGGAAAGCTATCCTGAGCTAAGGCTATAGGGGGATAAGAGTTTGGCTGATTTGGAATTGTCCATCTTGAGTTAGTCATATGTCTTTCTTAAGAAACTCATGTATGCTGATCTTGTCCTCTTTCACACAGAATGTTGTTTTATACGAGCCCTGTGGTCCTTTAATGATAAACCATAAGACCCCGTGAGAGCTCCTCCGCCAATCAGAGCCCTGGGGTACAGTGCCCAGCCAATCAAACAAAGATGGATGTTCTTGTCTACTGCTGCTTGCTGATTTCAATTCAAAACGGATTTTGTAGATAATGAAAAAAACATAAAAATGTATAAAGTAACTTATTGTGGGAATGTCTATTAACAGAGCCAGCTGATTAAGGCCAGGCATGTAACTGCACAAATCAGCAAAGCTTTCAGGGGAAAGTGATGCTAATCAACTAGCTACAGCGCTGAGAGGAACATTGCCTACTCTCTTGTTGCTGGCGAGGGAGAGAGACATTACGTTTTTGCTCTATTACAGTATGCGACTCAAACGTTTTCGAGTAAAGCCCTTTTCTTAAAGAAACTATGTATAGAAGAGGAAATGTCCACATCTTTTCAAGAAAGTGTAAACAAGAAATCTAACTGAAAATAAAGGTGAATGCTCATGAAGTTTCTGAGCTACTTGGGACACTAGATACCACATTGGTGGATAGACACGACCAGTGACTGAGCTCCTCGACTTTGCTGGGACATTTTCATGTCTGATCAGAGCTTTTTGATTACTGCGCTTACATTATGTACCTAAACTTAGATACCCTGATGATCATGTTGCAAGTAATGATACAAATTGCTGCAATGTTCAACCTAAAAATAAACAATAGAAAAAAAATATTAATTGTTGCTTTTACTAGAACAAAATTGTGTTGCGCAGATATAAGATGTTTAAGCCTTACTTTGTAAATAGATCTTTTAACTGCCTTCTACCCCTCACATTCAAAATGGATGCCTATTTTTGGAATCCTGCAGATGTAACATAGATGCTTATTGGATGTCAGAAAATGAGTGGCAGTAGAAATTGCCAGTCAAATTGGAGTGAATGAGGGGGGGGGGGGGGAACTGTAAATGCACTCACTGTATGTTATGTTTTTGGTTCTTATCATGTGCAATGTTGCGGCTTTAACATTTTATGCAACTATTTATGAAGACATCTGTTGTATCTGTAATAAATTTCAAGAAAAGCATGTACTTGTTACTGCAACGTTTGCTGGTGCTTGTGTTTATTTAACCTCATTTGAGTTATATGACCTCCCAGTTCAATGTTTGGGTTGACACTCTTCATGGCACCAATGTTTTGATCAAAACAACTCATTGATTATTTGCATGTATCAACTACTATTACTCCTTACATACAACAGGTAACCCCATTATTGATATACCAAATTAGTTAGCTTTTTATTCAATTTGAAACTCCTAAAATAGTACTTTACATTTTAATAAGGCAAGAACATTACCCCTTTAGTGGTTACACTTGGTTCACAATAAATTATCTACGAAAAAGATTTTTGTTAAAAGCAGGGGACAGTTTGTGTGTGTGTTTGATTGGGTGACGTGGATTAAGGTTTTCCTTGTGCATGTCACTGACTTCTGAAGAACAAAGACAAAAGCAGGTGATGTTGAATTAGTGATTCTCTCCTGTATGACCTTGGTGTCTGTGAGGAGTAATAGGCATTCATCTAGCAACCTAACCGCACACACAAGATTATCAAGAAACGTAATGTGTTTTTACTAGCCGAAGCTTTTGAGTGTGTTTCAATTCATGAGCACAATATGCTACAGGTTGAACTTTCATCTTCACAAAGCTGCAGAAGATCATAGGCCTATTATGCAGTGAACTGTATACTCCCCTTTTATTCTCTATCTGTCAGGTATTCATTTTAATTAAGTTGAACCTGAACTTTATTGTTAAAACCCTTAAACCCTAACTCTGACCGTAACTTCTACTTTGGTTTTTCGTTTGAAGTATTACTGTTTTTTATAATTTTTGTCTGTGTTTGCCTACAGGGTTAACCAGGGTCGTTTGCTAGACTACATAGTGAGCTGGGGGAACTTGACTGAGGACAAAGTGGCCTGCTACCTACAGGACATCCTGGAAGCTTTACACTACCTGCACAACAGCAGAACAGTACATCTGGATGTCAAAGTGTGTGGCGGTCACAGGGCTCGTTGCTCTGGCACGCAGTGGCACGAAACACACTTCTGCATCGTCAAATGAATTTGAAGGAGGGTGTGCTAGCGTTCATGTGCCAGAGGATGTCGTTACTGTGCTGTAATGGTTGGCGATTTTTTTTTCACTCACCCAGAGTCTGACTTACTTTATGTTGTTTTATAATTTGAAGTGTCAACAAGAAATAAAAAAGGTAAATGCTCATAAGGTTTCTGAGCTACTTGAGACACTAGATACCACATTGGTGGAGAGACACAACCAGTGACTGAGCTCCTCGACTTTGCTGGGACATTTTAATGTCTGGTCAGAGTTGTAGTTTTTACTCTTTTACAGTATATGACTCAAAACATTTCGTGATCTTGCCTCTCTTCACACATTGTGTGTATGATCCACGATCCTCATAGATTATAGATGATACAGGGCAGTGTGTGTGCTTGTTTGGTCGAGGTGGATTACATTTTTCCTTGTGTATGTCACTGGGTTGTGGAAAAGCAAAGACAAGTGTTAAGATTTAACCATTTAGCTACATGTATTTCATGCTGTGTATTAGACCACTTAATTACATATATTATGTTCTGTGTATTAAAAGGACAATCCTACACATTATAATCTGTTCAAGGTCTGTGAATGGTCATTGTTACGATCTCTGTAGGCTCACCCCCTCTCTTGCAGCGCACGCATGTATGTGATACGACTACAACAATGGCAGAGACGTGCCTAGAGGCTTAGGACTGAGCCTGCGCACCAACAAGGGAGGGTCTATCGTCTAAACCAATGACTTCTCTCCATCCAGTTGACATATGACCTTGTATTCTACCACTGTAAATAAGCAGAGCAGACCCCTCCCATAGGGCGGCATTCGGTAGACTGGGTTTGTGTGTCTGGGTGTGTGTGTAGAACAGGAGACTGGTGTAGCGTGGTGTTTGCCCTTTGTTATCTTTTGATTTCATCGTATTCTTCTTTATTATTTTTGTATTGTTTACTTTATTGATTAAAGCTTGCTATTGCTTATACCTTTAGTCCTGTCGTCTCTCAGAACTGCGGGACGCGACACAAGATCAAGTGATGGTGGTGAGGCCTTGTTAGGGAATCTGCCCTGTATCTACCTGGCAGAAATATGCATTATAAACCCAACCACACCCTGAGATGTATCAGGGAACTCAATGTGTTTTTACTTGCCCATGTTTTAGGTGTATTCAATTCATAAGAAAATATGCTGCCAAATAGGTTGGATGTTCCTCTTTACTAGGCTGATAAAGAAAAGAGGCCTATTATAAGTCAACCGAACGTATTAGGAATAATTATTAAACTATACACTCTTTTAATGGCTTTTTATTAATTTATCAGCTATTCATTGTGGTTAAGAGGTAGACTTTTTTACTTCCTCAGTTAATATCTATTTGGTTAATTTGTTGTTGTGCTTTTCGTTCCTATATCCAATATTTTATAAGTTCTAATACTCCATTTGTTATATTCACTGTATTCATTTGTACGGATTACACTAAAGTGTTGCAACCTTGTACTGGAAATATAGTCATTTTAGTTTGCCAATTTTTGGTTTTAGAATTAAACATGCTTTAGTGTAACTTGTGAATTATGATTGTTTATTGAGTACTGTTTATTTTGTCATTGTGGTGTTGTTTTTGTGCTATATTCTTGATCAGGGTAACCACTTGTACAGTTCGCTGACTTTCCCCATGTGATCTTGTTTGTGTTCTGTGGCGCAGTTCCTTGTCTTTGTGTCCTGCTGTATATTGCAATTGGGTGGAGCATATTATTCAACTTCCTCACTCTGCACAGGCTTCCATTTTGATGAGATGTTACGTTTTACCTCACTCCAACTGTGATATCCGCAATTCACTTCTTGGCTACATGTGAACATTTTTGAAACTCCGAGACTGAAGTGGATTTATTTGGGCCTTATCAAATTTACTTATGGACATTTCAGCAGGATACTGATTATTTCTATTTGTAATTGTGAATGTGCTTCAGTCAAAGGATTTACACTTCTACAAAATTATAGTTTTTATAACTCAAGCTGATGTAAGTGATTATGATGTTTTTATTTATATTGGTAAAACATGATGATACATATAAATGACAGACCAAAATGTTGTTTGTCTCTTTTCAGCAATCATCAACCCACGTTGATTGAAAAATGTTCAAAAAGTAAATATATTTTGGACTTATGTACTCTTATTAGTGTTTACCTTATTTATCCAAATGTGTTATGTCAAATAAAGTACAAAATAATAGGAAAACAAAGCAATAAGATTATGATTAACAATATGTAAAGGTTCAGTCATTATTTTGTAGGTATTTACCTCTGCAAAGTAGCCAACAGCAACTGTATATGCATATGGGAACCTTCTTGTTGGTGTAATATAAAACAGTATTTCATCACATATCAAGTGTATACTAATTACATTTATTTTTTACCAGGTCAACTCCATATGAGACAGTTGTGAAGGAATTTCTAGACTGTGAGGAGAAAAGACAAAATGGTAAATGCATTTTTGTAAAGTTTCGTAGGGCCATGTCCATTTCCTGCTTCCAATCTAAAAATAATTGAGTACGCACAAAACATAAGGGAAGGCCTACCAATTTGACTGAACACATGATTATTTATGTAATCTTTTTGATTGTGGATACATTTCTTAAGCTACTTTTAATTAGTGTCTCCACTCACAATGAGTATGTGTTCCTAAAAATGAAAGGGCTTATTTCACGTTTATAGGAGACCACACCCAAAATATTCAGTTATCTTGTTTATCCTCTCAAATATCTTTTTTTATACAATTTGAAGTAACTGAGTTTGATAACTGATTTAACAAAACTGACCTAGTCCAGTGCTCAACCTATAGCCATAAACAAATATTCCCAATTTAGTTAAGTTTTTATTTTGGTCTATCTTGTTTGGTAGATCTTGTACATTATTGCTAGCTTTTTTTTAAAAACTTACCTAGATGCTGGATAATGAAATAGTATAAGATCAATCTCTATTTATTACAAATATCATCAGTTTATGTTACGGAGCCTTCTTATCTTTTCAGAGTGTGTAGCAACGTTTGTGTAAATCTTCACCAAACGAAAACAAATTGGAAGTTGTTCCCTTTGGCCCCCCTAATTCCATTAACTTAATTACAAAAATGTAGGTAATCTTTATACCTATTTAAAACCCCACTCCATGAACCTGGGAGTGATTTTTGACTCTGCTTTTAAATTTGACAAGCATATAAATGCAGTGGTAAAATCCACTTTCTTTCAGTTACAGACCCTGTCAAAAAAAAGGAAACTTAGAGGTGACCACGCATTTGCAGTTATAGCCCTTAAATTATGGAATAGTCTCCCCTACGCAAACACTAGTTTGAGTTAGTAAAAAGCATTTAGGCTACAATCTTTTGACTGTTCCCAGGGCAGTAGGGTCTGGCTGTGCTGCCCATAGTTTAAAGCAACTATAGGCAACATTTTTGTATTAACGGATTATCAATTAATTTCTTCTGATAGCACATATTTGTCTATGGGAGAATAAAAAAATCGTGGTTCAGATCAGTCCTCTTGAAGTCTCAATATTTAACATTTTGTCTGCCACAGCCATGGTCTCCCGCAAAACTGTGACGAATCAGGACAAGATTCCCCAAAAAGTTGTTGATCGTGCAAGCAACATGCAGCGACGATGAGCATTCTGCATGTCTTTCTTACAGTTGCTGAAAATAATTACACTAAGGGAACAATAGGGGTCGGCAAAATTATCTCCAACAGATAAACTGCCTCTAGTAACTTTAATTATCTACGCCCCAGAAGAAATCAGAGAAAAAGCTTAGCTTAGCTAAAAGCTAACTTATTTAGCTGGCTCCTTATCAACCTGTTGCAGCTGACAATCTTTTTATTTAGAAAAAGTTTGAGAATATATCACAAGATGAAACAAATTTACATCAAATAAAGCAGATGTGGCATAATAAGCTTGAGTGGGTCCTAGTCATGGCCATCCCTCCAAATATGTAGTAAGCAAAAACCGAGGATACACGTTACGCAACTCCTGATCTGCTGTTGGTGCTATGCATGCTTGTTCAATTGAAGAAGAAAAAGGACTGCCTTTAACAACTTCCACCCTATTTTATTAGGTGTATTTGAAGTTGTCGTTGGTTGTGCTGGATGTGTAATCTGGTATACAAGCAGGACGAATTAATGTGTATTACTTTATGCATTTGGAGGTTGACAAGTCATCCAGAAGGCTTTGAAACCAGCCGGCAAATAACCGCAAGACTACTTCTACCTGGATAGAACCTTACTGGAGTAAGAAAGTGATCTTTTCTCAAAGAAGGATGTATCAACATTCCACCAACATCAACGGCAGCATTGCGCACTATCTTTGGTAAACGGCTTTAACGTAAAATAAACAGCGTGAAAATTTGAAATAGCAGAGACAAGGTGAATGTTGTAGTGGAGTTTCTTTTCTTCTCCTCACTTCTCGGTTTTTTTTGTCAGAATTCATGCATCCAGAATCAAAACAAGGAAGATTTGTGGATCCTGTTTAAGCTTCTGAGTCCGTGACCCACCACCTCCAATAAACTGGGAGGCCAAGCTCGATCATTCCAGTGTGACATTTCCATTTTAAAATAGACAACTGATGGAGTTTGTAGGGCTTCTGATAAATGTTCTTTTTAGCATTCACTCACTTTCATTGTGCTCTGTTCAGTTAAACTTGTTGTTTTCTCAAGTAGTCTGGTAAAGATGAAACAACCAAAAAACTAAATAAATTCTGACTAGCTAATGAAAAGAACTAATTTGTTATGCCATGGAAAGGTTTTAGGGCATCTCCGCTTGACTGCAGTGCCCCCCCTCTTCTGCCAGGTGCTCAGCAGGATCGGACCCAATAGCAGGTCAACTGAACCAAAAGAGGCAACATTAACCAGAAGTCTTCTTTGAATAATTAAAGTGCTTTGCAAACAGCAATTTCAGAACAAATCACAAACAAATGGGTTGAAACTTAAATACATGAGAAAGAACACAAGTGAGCACGATAAACCGAAACCTTGAGAAGAGACATCAGGAAGAGAGAGCTGGTTGGTGCTCTCTCCTGGTCTCCTAGACCCAGGATCCTGACAGGAACCTGTCTCTGACGCGCGGACTCCTGGCGCGCTGAGAGATCGAGGTAGCCCTGCGGCGCTGTAAGTCCCTGACCAGAGTCTGGTCCAGAAATGTGTGCCGGTTCCCATGTTCCTACGTCCTATAACCCCTCCCAGTCAATCAGGTACTGGACCCTTCCCCGGACCATTTGGCAGTCAAGCAGACATCACACTGCGTATACGACCCTGGAATTTGGAGGTGGAGGACAGGGAGGACTGGCACGAACTGGCTTCAAGTGGGAGACGTGGAACACCCGATGGATTTGCAGTGGTATATCCTTTGTTGACAGCCACACTCGTTTCCCACCCCAGTACCAAGGCTCCTGGCTGCTGTGGCGGTTGGCCTGGCTTCCGTGAAGCTACCTGGTGTGCAGAAGAGTCCTTCGAGTCTTCTAGGCTCGACGGCGGCACCAGACATGGACGTCCAACGATGGCACCAATTCATCTATCTTTGAAAAGGTTCACCACTTACATTGTGAGAATCTGTTAGGGTTGTGTTAGGGAAATCAATGTTTACACTTTGCCTCTGCTGTCCTCTTTTGAAAATAAAATAGTTGGTTGTGAAGTTTCTTTTCCTTGAACGGTGCATGCTTATTTTTTCCCATGTTACCAGCCAATATGATGATCTAATGTTGTCTGTGATTGTGTTTGTACACATTTATTATCTTTATCGTGATGGTGTATGCACGCTAGGATGTATGACTTGAACATTTATACCAGAAACAATATTTAAAAAAAGATCTGCTTGACTGTTTTTGCAAGGTGGTGCTGGATCCCTTGGCCAAATTGCAGAGATTGTGTTAAAACATCGTAACTGCATGGTTCCAATTTCAAAGCCTAGTGGTTACTCTCTGAGAATCGGACATCAGGAGGACACTGTACATGCTGGAATTGACGACCAGTTGGAGGTTTGGGAAACATGTTATCTTCCAGAAGAAACCAAAATGGTGGTTATTGGTGCTCTGGACGATTTCCGATGTTCATCAGTTGGCTGGCAATTGGTCCTCATGCTATGTGAAGATGGAAGCGTCTATGCATATGAGTTTGAAACTCTGCATCTAGTTGCCAGGAACTTAAAAGACCTGTTTGAATCCGGGGTTGAGTTTCCTGGTCTTGTATCCTACAAATTCGGGGAATGTTTTGAGAAACTGGTAAGTCTACAACTACTTAAAATGTTATGCATATTTATTCCATGTGCATCAAAATGGGTTTAAGAAACTTAATTATTATGTTAAATATAATTGGCTTTTGATTTGTATAGAGACTGTCAGATCGATGTCACATTTCCAAAAGAACACGTCCTTGTTCAAGGGATAGTGCAATTAAGTTCCTCCATAAGAACAGTGCCAATTTTCATGGATTTTAAGGAATCTTGATATTACTTTATTTGATCATTTAATGACATTTGCACCTTTCCATGGTAGTTTCCATTTCCCATGCACACTAATAACAAAAATATTCCTGTTATAAATTTTTTTATCTGTGTTCATTTTCTTTTTAAGACTGAAGAAGAATGGAAGCTAGAAATGCAGAGTGATGAAATGAGGAAAATTGAGGAAGAATATGATCTATTCCATGAATCAATGATGGTTGAAATGGAAATGGTTGTTAATGAAACGAAGAAAGAAAAGAAAAATCAGGTAATAATGCAAACATATTATGGTTGGGAATGTGGTGTCATAAAAATATTATCTACAATTACTATCTTATAGTAATTTCTAACCTTTTGAAATTGACAATAAACATTTATAATATAAGCATACATTCATTTAAAATACTGTCATGTATATTGCACATTTCAGTCAAGCAGAAAGCGAAAGAACAGAGGAAGCCCAGCTGAATCTTCAACTACAACGCCTGCTAGTTGGCCGACTGTGCGCCATAAAAGGATTCGTGTAAATTAAAAGGATTTGCAGTCATTTTAATTTCTTCACTTCGTTTCTTCTTCAATCTTTGATGTATATTGTTTTAATTGTTTAAAAACGTATTCTCATGTTTTATACCATGATGCTGTGGTCATGTAGATTTGAATAATGTGGGT